>JBAMCK010001115.1:0-32340 GCA_037075185.1 Drosophila pseudotalamancana
GTTAATAGCGTAAATGCCACTTACTCGTATATCACCAATTTTGAGGTAATGCAAATTCTGCAACAAATAAAGGGAACCAAAAAGAAATGGGGCATGCACAACTTGGCTACGGTCACCTACGAGGTATAATTGATCCGTGAGATTGATTTGGCATCGTTATAATAGATAAACGTTTATTGCTTAAACAGGCTCTGCAGTACCTGGAGGAGTCACCATGTAAGACACAAACACGTGAATCAATTAACAAATACCTTTGTGACTTGTCCGAGTATAGACTGAGGCCCCACGAGATGCTGCAAATGGTCAATGATCCACCCACTAGTGCGCTGCATACGCAATTGGTAAGCACGTCATTGGTCCGTTATCATAATTGTTAATTTCAATAATATACCTCCAGCTTATTGACGACAATAAAGTTCCACTCACCGACGAGGAGAACGAGGCCATCATTGACCTGACACATGAACACTTTTACAACAGTCCCACGGATCAAGTTCAATCGAATCCAGCACAGACGTAGTTAGATTTTAATCATTTTTTTATTTGATGTAATTTGCGTATAAAATAAGCACACTTTAAGCAGAGACAAAGATCGCTCTTGGCTTTGATTTAAGATTAACGCTTCAAATCACCAAGGTCCTCGATAACATCTTCATCAATCTCAGCCCATTTATCAGGTATAACGTCAAATAGCTCATCCTTTACATCGCCCTGTATGACGATTTCATCATCGCCAGTCACTGACGACCCGCAAGCAAACTTCGTTCCAAAAAACTTGGCTGCCACTTTAAGATCAATATCTGTAGGCGAGATTAGAAGATCGGTAAGCGTGTACATGTTAAATAATGTATGAAAATCACTTACCAAAAGTGCTCAGACCGGTAACAACTGTAACAGACTTCTTTTTGCCGCGGGCAGCCCTTGATACACATATGCGTTTTGGAACATCCTCCTTCTTTTTGACACGCAGGAGACCCTTGCCGCCCCGCTTTTGGCGCTTCTTGTCGTCATCTGTGCCATCAGCTGCAGCCTGCTCTTCCTCTATTTTAAGGCGTTCAAAATCATCGGGTAGATTACGTTCCAGCCAATCCTTGCATTTGTCGTACTCCGGGTAGTATTCACAGTACTGAAAGCCTTTCATTAAACACCAGATGGACGAAAATAGGCCAAATTCTCTTACCTCGATTGGCATGGTGCAGTGTCCGCAATATTTCATGACTATTGGATATGTGACGTTCTCACGCGGACCCACTTTAAGTCGCTCAGCGACATTTGTGCTTTCGTTTGTCATTTCTAAAATTGATTAACTGCTAAATTGTTGAAAATAAGCTGTGAAGGAAATATTTCTACAAAGAGAAGGCGAAAGCACGAGTACCGCAGCAATCGATGTTCACATACAACAACCCGGCAATCGGATCCAGTACTTTACAACACTTATCCCTTGTAATAAAGCGTTGCCGGACTGCCAAGTGAACATTAACTATCTTAAAATTGTATATTGAACTAATTATCACTCAAAATTATTTGATTTTATTGTCTTCTTATTTTCAAAATGTAGCAACTATTTTTGTTCTTCTGTAAAAACAAGCCAAACTGTTCCTTATTGCATAAGGATTTATAATACCGATTTCTATATGATGCAGCTGCTCGTAGCCGTTATAGTTGGATAATACTTTAGGTAATTTTAGGAAATTTTCTTAATTATTTTTTGTTTTTATAATTGTATAAATAAGAAGTCAGCAAATAAAATAATTATTCTTGCAATAAAAACAGTTCAGACCAATGACCGCCTTGATCGAACTGGTTCATTGGTGAATTGCTCGATGATCAGTGAATTGTTTTGTGGGAGTAAAACGAAAAAAGGTGCGTCACAGTTCAATAGTTGACTTTTGTTCTCTGATTGCATTTAGATTAACGCCTGCAGCTACAATGTAAGCGTAGGCATTAGATTATGTTTTCTACATCTACATCAATGGCTAAAATGTGCAGACCAAATTCACCTGAAATTTAAATGTTTAATTTTGTGACGTGGTGCGCAGAGAGAAAGAGAGTAAAATATCTGCGCAGGTATACTCAACCTCTGGTCAAGCTAATTGCGAATGGAAACATATTGTGGTTTCCCAATAAAGTTCATCCGCGGTACGATTGCTTGGCAAAGACTTGCGATCTATTAAATGCGATGAGTGTGGCAGGTGTAACCAACAATTATGCACTCCCACACAAATGAAGGCGGCGCCGGAACCGCCGGTGGCAGCACAGAAGGCAAAATACGGTGCATTTTTTTGAGTGAATTTCACGCCACTGCAGGCTGTAAAATCAGCTGTCAGGTATGCTCCGTGTGTGAATGTGGATGTGGGTGTGGGTGTAGTTAAGATATCAACAACATAACTAGAACACTTTCGCTTAAAGGTGCCCGAGAATTACATTTCCAAAGAGGTTTTCGATGCCATCAATGTGTACATAATACCCAAGCAGCATTTGCAGCGCTGCATTCTAACAGTAAATGCAATGGATGTGAAAATCGTCGGCTATCCAGTTGGCATACAAGACCAGCAGAAATATGCTCGCAATGCGTTTCTGTTTAATCTATGCTTTGTGTGCGATTCCCGAGCCCGTTCCGTGCAGTATGAGCCCGTGGTGAAGAAACTGTCTGAATATTTGATTATGATGGAGGAGGAATCATGCTTTTTGTCACGCGAGGACGATAAAGTCCGGCTGCAAAACATATTTGAGACAGTGCTCCGGGATCTTAATGAGCGAAAAGTAGCCACCATCGTTGAAGGAGACAATACAATTTATCTTAAAATTGTTATGCATAAGCCGGA
The DNA here is from genome assembly GCA_037075185.1 of Drosophila pseudotalamancana. Classification (NCBI taxonomy): domain Eukaryota; kingdom Metazoa; phylum Arthropoda; class Insecta; order Diptera; family Drosophilidae; genus Drosophila; species Drosophila pseudotalamancana. The sequence goes on from JBAMCK010001115.1 coordinate 2,826, forward strand.
TCCGCCGCCGGTCAAAGACCACATGGTGCCCTTATTACTGGCCAACTTGCGTGATACTCCGCTCGAGAATTGGGATTTAACCACACAACAGGTACCATATCTTAGGGAACTGCAATCAAGGAAATTGCCTACAAGTGTTGCTTTCTTGCAGATATTGCCCTACATCAATGGCATCAATCACGTGGCGCGCATAGCTGCGGAGGCGGATGTGGAAACGGATTTGGTGAAATCGTGTATACAAAATCTGGTCTACTACGGCGTAGTTCAGCTGCTGCCCATCTTAAAGTACAGCAATGTTTATATGACACAGAATCTTAAGCACCTCATACAAAGCACAGCATTGAGCAACGCGTGCCGAAAGTACGTGGGTCTCCAGCCGGACAAACTGCTGCCCAGCGTGCAGAGAATCTTTCAGTTTTATGCGTCCATGACGCACGGCGTCACGCTGCGTGCCATCTGCCAGCGCCTTTGTCCGCAAAATCACAACATCGACGAGCGTAAAATGGTCATCTTTGGACTGCAGCACAAGTTTATACGCTGCATACAGAAATATCCGGTTTTTACCGGATCGGTGCCATCGGGTCGTCAGAAGATGTATACGGGTCTGATCAGTTTTGATGAGATTTGCTGCAAGACTGGACTTTCTCCGTACACGATTGAGAAGGATATTGAAAAGGATACGAATGTGACTGTGATTTGGAAGTAGTTAAATGCCTCGTCTTTATATGTTTCAACTGTAAATTGTGAAAAAAGTTTTTATGTGTAGTTTATGATTATTATGTTTCCATACTTTACAAAATGTTTGTTAAATATTGAAAAGAGAAATGCTAAAGCTATCTGCGTAGTGCTGAATATTAAATAAATAAGCAGAATTGTTAAATATATTGTTTATAAGGGGTTATATTTAATATATAAGCAAAAAATCTATCAATTAATTTTAAAAGCCCCAAGTGTTTAATTGTTAATTCAGCTATTAAAATGCATTTTTAGAAATATTGTAAAGAAAAGAATAGATTTAGAGACTCTGTAAAAATCTGAAAATTAAATTCTGTTAAATTCCACAAAAAAAAGAAGATTTAATCGCTTTTACAAACAAACAAACAAACAAACAAACAAACAAAAACGCGCAAATAAATGACAATATTAATTTTAAACAATGTAACTTCTTACTTTCCCTTTTCTTTGATAATAATCTTTAATGGGTATTTTTCGCCTAGCTATTAAATGTGAACAGCGTACTGTGTATTAAACCCATCTAATCAGCTGATTGACTGTGGGGCTGTGACGTCATCGCGCATAAGCACAGCAATGAAAGGAAATAAATGTCTGAGTGCGAAAGAGAAGGCACGAATAACAAGAGAAACCGGCAAGAACCAGAGAAATGTTAAAATAGCCACGATCTCTGGCACTGGCCACGTTTTGAAATGTTTTGGCGTTATTAAACATTTTTCTGGCTGGCATTGGGACAAACTTAATAATTGTACGGGCACACGCACACATCTGCCAACACTCTCAAGTGTATATAAATACATATATGTGTATACATATATGTGGGCATCTGAATGCTTTTGTATGTATGTAGAAAAGTGAGACACTTACTCGCCGCTTTGGCAAAATTCTGGCATTGTTATTCGCATTTGCAGCAGCAGGCAGCGACGACGATTCATCATAAATAATGTCTGAAGATGCCAAAAGTGAGTAATGCGTCGTATGCTTATGGACATCCCATACATACATACACACACACACACACACACACACACACTCCCACATTCACTTATGTGCATATTTATCTAACTGTTTCTCTGTCCAGGTCCACGCACCAGAAACATTATTGAAAATCAACTATTTCGTCGCCAGCGAAGCTTAAAGCTCGAGGCGCTGCAAAGGCAGCGCTCGCAATATGGTTCCATCGACGTCATCGACGACGACGACGAAGAAGCGGAGACATTTGGCAAGGTTAGTTGCACCCATCTTATATGAATATATACGTATATTTATATCCGTGCATATTTTCATATTTGTTTCAGACATATATCGTAATCATATTCACGGAAAAGGCCAAGCTGCGACACTGTCAGGATGTGGAGAAGATCATTAAGGAGTTTGACATACAGACTACGCTGGAAATTGTCAGGTAAATCCCTTTGTGATTCTCTGTCCTGCTCGCACTAATTGCCATTGTGCTTTAGCAAAACCGAAAAGTATTTGTATCTGTCGGCCAGCCTGGATACGTTGCTCCGTCTGGCGGATATAGCGGAACTAGAGAAAATGACCACCACGGGTAGCATGCAAAAATTCAACCATGGCTGCGTCTCGGACTTCCTCTTGCCGGGCATGACAAAGGAGCAGATACTCCACTACTGCGAAACGCCCGTACTCATTAAGGATGTGGTAGAGCCGCCCATAAGATCTTACATGCAGAAAGGTTACATCGAGGACATGTTCCCATTGCATGATATTGTATGTACTAGTCAAGAATGATCTTCAAACCCTCAATCTGATCCACATAGAATTTATGATTTTCTTACAGTCACAATTTTGGAAACAATGGGGTTTATATCATAGTTAGGAGCTCTTTAAGATTCGGGTTTAACTAATCTCATATCCAAATATGTATTGCAGCTGTATCTGGATCGATTCAATTTGGATCTAAAACGTACCACGTTGCCCATAGAGGAAATACGGAACTATTTTGGCTCCAGCATTGGGCTTTACTTCGGATTCATTGAGTTCTACACAAAGGCTTTGATATTTCCGGCGGTCTTTGGCATACTCCAGTCCGTAATGAATCTCAATTTGTCGCTCGTCTGCAGCTTCTATGTGGTCTGGACAACAGTGAGTGTGGAGGAGGATGTCACCATTTTGGAGTTTAATTTGATTCTCCGATTCGTTCGCTTTGCAGATATTTCTAGAGCTGTGGAAGCGTAGATGCGCAGGCTTATCCTATCGCTGGGGCACCATTGAGATGAGCAGCTTGGATAAACCACGCGCCGCCTACCACGGCAAGCTGAAGTCGGATCCCATTACCGGCAAGATGACTCTTCATTATCCAATGCGCTATACGTACCTACAAATGTATTGCATTTCGTATCCGGTGGTGCTTGGATGTGTGGTGGCCGCCGCCTGGTTTGCGCTCTACCAGTTCCAAATCGAGGCCGAGGTGTTGGCCGATTTTGGTGCAGACTCGTGGCTGCTTTACATACCCGTCATCGTTCAGTCCATGCTGATCGCAATCTTCTCGTGGGCCTATGAGAAGCTTGCCACATTCCTAACCAACCTGGAGAATCATCGGACACGCTCGCAGTACGAACGGCATCGGGTCAATAAGCTGATGCTGTTCGAGATTGTTAACAACTTCTTTTCGCAGTTTTATATTGCGTTCGTGCTGCAGGATCTCAAGCAACTGAAGTACCAGCTGATGATGCAGTTGCTCATCTTTCAGCTGGTGTGCATAGCACAGGAGATTGGGATACCATTGATGGCCGTGCTCCGGCAGAAGTACGCGAAGTATCGCCACAAGGAGGTGGAACCGGAGAAACTGAGTGCGATCAGCAATAAGCCACGCTACGAGCAATCTTTTTACGAGTCCGGCCTGGATGCCTACCATTCCACCTATGAGGACTACTTGCAGGTGTGCATCCAGTTTGGCTACGTGGTCCTCTTTGCCGCCGTTGCGCCATTCGCCGCCATCGGCGCCTTGATCAACAACGTCTTCGCCGTACACATTGACATGTTCAAGCTGTGCAATATCTTCAAGCGTCCCTTTGCCCGCCGGGCCAAGAACATTGGCGCCTGGCAGCTGGCCTTCGAGCTGCTCTCGGTCATGTCGCTGTTGAGCAACTGCGGGCTGCTCTTCCTTCAGCCGAATGTCAAGTGAGTGTCAATTGGTGGCAGTTCATCAATTACTAATCTTCCTTCTAATCGTACTAATCCATCCTTCTCAACCTTCTTCGCTTGACAGACAATTCTTTTCACATTGGCTGCCATCCATACCGGATCTCTCGTTCGTCATCTTCGAGCATCTGCTGCTGGGCCTCAAATTCCTAATCCACAAGGTTATTCACGAGCGTCCGCGCTGGGTGCGCATCGGATTGCTGAAAGCTGACTTCGAGACTAGCCAGGCGCTCAAGCAGCTCAAGTAGGTTCTTCTCGTCCTCTCTCACACACTCGTATATATCGACTATAACATTTCTATATCTGTATTAATAGGAAGTTCAAAGCGGCCAACAAAATGGCATAATGGCCTAAAGGCCTGCGACTGCCTCCGCCTGGGTTTAGGCCAAACGGAATGCTAACCAAGCCCAATATTAACGAACCAGTCCATTTACATAATTATTTTTTTTATTGTATAATTAAATGCTTTTATTGTAAATCACTTAACTAATGGTGCCTTAAATATGTGCTTAAATGTATTAAAAAAAAACATTTACCGTACCTAATTGCAGAATGCAGAAAAATGTAACTGAATTGAAAATGAAATGTGTGTTTTTTTTTTTGGTACGAATTATCGGAAAGTCTTGCTAGGGAGCACACATAAAAATCTATGCGTAGATTTTAGTCTTGAACGTATTTCAGTTGTTATTTTGGATGAACTGTTCTAGTGCGAAAGAAAGAGACAGAAAATGTTACAAATTAATTATATCCAATGGGGAACTTATATATTTATTATTAAATCGAACTAAGCATCGAAACTTAAGTTCTACTGAGTATGAAAATTAAAAATTAGAGATTACCCAGTTGATTAAGAAAGAAACATACCTCATTTAGATCGACGTTAGCTGATCCTGCGGAAATGCTTGAAGGCGAGAAAGGCGTCGACAGCATGTAGAAGACCCGCCGCATAGCCCATATACTAATTAATATTCATGAATAGTTATTTCATTGGGGAAGGATTTCCGGAGCAGTTACTTACGTAGGCGGCGGTCATTGCCGGATAGGCCCAGAAACCGGGCCTGATCAGAAACTGTGGATGCAGCCAGACGACGCAGGCGAATCCCATATAGCTGGCCGAACTGAAGTACATGCAGCTGGCCAGGCTATGGAAGAGAGTCTCCTGGAAATCCATCAGCTTATCAGTTTTTAGCCTTAGAAGCCATGCATTGGATGTACTTACGAAGAGAGACTGGCGGATGAGTCCGTAGGACTTCTCTGAGAAACAGTAGCAGATGACCAGTATTCCAGTTGTAGTGAAGCAGTGGCCAGTCGTGGCCAAGAAGCTGGTTAGCGCCTGGCCAATGGAGTCCGCGTACGGTACACCATAACGGATCAGCAGTCCCTCGCACAGTACGGCGAGGCCCAGTTGCATCAGCTTCAAGAGTCCGCCCGGCGAGAGAACAAATCCAAAATTGATGCAGGTGCAGACGCGGCAGCAGCAGATCCTAATGCCCAGCGGCTGATTCAGACGCCGTCCGCCAAGGGAAGCCATCGATGCTACTCGATGATTCGTAATGAACTAACGCACGAACAGCGTCAGCTGCATCGCAGATGTTTCGGATGCTGCGGCTCTAAAAATAGAGCTAGCAATTTGCCCCCAAGCGACTCTTGAGCTCGATGGCTAAGTATCTGGGAATTTGTTTTGTTTTTCCTTTGTTTTTCGTTGTTTTTTTTTTTAAGACTATGTTTGCTTAATTTTTGTTTTGTTTTAACCTATGAATGTATGTAAAATTTTATTTATTTAATTTTAATAACAAAGAGTGATTCAACACATTGCAGACATTTTTATATATTTTATTTAAGATGTAACATATATATATTTATGTATATGTGTATATTTTTTGTAGTTGCTGAGATCGACGCGTTCATATGTACATATGGAAAGACGGACAGACAGACAGACAGACAGACAGACAGAGGAACATTTCTATATCATCTCGGCTGTAGATGCTCGTACTGCTGGTTCCCCTTGTCTGAAGGCCTGCGTCGCTTGGTTTGTTTATCCGTCTGTCAGTGTGTCAGTGTGTCTGTCCTTTCTGTCTGTCTCAGCAAACAGTGCGTTAATAGTCAAGCGTTAGGCTTGATGTGAAACGGATTTGATATTCCATTTTATACTCAGGCAATAGCTTAAACAAAATTTACATTTCGAACACTTCAAATTTCAAAATTTGTGTTTCATAAACGAAGAACATCCTGCGCGATGTGCATGCCGTATCTGGGTAAACTGTTAGGTGGCGGGAAACGCCGGCGGAACAGTGCAACGGGAACTCCAAGGCCCAGCCTTGCACCGACGCCGCGGCAATCGAGCGCAACTGTTCAGACCGCGAATGTCACCAACATGAGCGCCTCGAAGAAGGAATCCGCAATGCCAGTGAAAACCAGCTTGAACAATCCGACACGTGATGGCACGGTGGCTGGTCTGAAGGATGCCTCTACTGCCAATGCAGCCCAGGCGGCCGGCAGTCAAGGTGTCCCAGCGCCGGCAGCAGCGGCTGCAGGCTCCTCGAAGCCAACATCTTGGTGGGAATACTTCGGTATGAATAGGAACAAGAAGGGCAGTATCGATTCGCTGTAGTTGGCATACATCAAACAGATTACTCAGTAATGTCCAATGCTCAGATTTCGAACCCATCGAATTTTTATTTTCTGACATTATTTGGACTACGGCAGCGATTCTAAAGGAGCTCGTTTAAAAACTTATTTTGCACCACAAGAACATCATATCATTAAAAATAATACCCACATAACAAATAACCGTTCATTCAAGTCTTTTCTCATACAGTCATGCGAATATTTCCCTACACAAGCGTATCTGTAACAGTTATATGCTCACTGGCGTAGAAAAGATTCTGACGAAGAACATTTCTATTGCATACTGTTCGGCGGCTCCTAGAAAAATTCATTTTTTTTCGGAAATAATTTTTTATTTCTTTATATTGGGTATACGGAATGGGTATACAAATGGTCAGTCTTTCACAGCAATTATAAAAGCTAGAGATCTGAAATATTATATATATATCTATATATATATATATATATATATATATATATAAATATATATATATATACATTATTATTTAACTAGCTAGTTTAACCAGTAGTAACCAGTAACGTAGAGCAAAATTTGTAAGCGCATGGGGTTCAGGGTATCTCCTAGTCGAGCACACTTTCTCTTGTTTTTGTGTCGTAGACTTTAACAAATGTTGCATCACTGAACATCTTCTAGCATGTGTCACAAGCTCACTTTAAAAAAAATGTAACAAAAAAGAAATAGAAAGGGACCAGGCTGCACCGCTGGCAGCTGATGTCAGCTGTTGGCAGCAGGTGTTTATCCTGTGGCCACGCGGCGTATGCGCAATGCGCAGTATCTCAGTCATAACGTTGAACTGGAGGCACTTCGTTTAGTCGGAGTCGCTTTTAAGCTGAGTAGCGCGCCGGATTACGCAAAGGGGAGCCGGAGGCAAATTGCTATCTTTGGCCAGCAATTAATTTGTGGTTTCTGCTTTGTTTTTGTTTTTGTTTTTGTTTTTTTTTTCATTTAATTTGGCTTCAAGTTCGTAATTAAAGGCAATCCACGACGGTGTGGAGCCACGCGTCAATGCTAGGCTAGAATCGATCGATGCGATCGATGAGCGATGCAGCATAAAGCGAAGTCAAACCTAACCAAAGCAAATTAATAATTATGCGCTATGCTACGGGTCCATCAATTGTATTGCTTTTTATGTAATCATTGAGAGGCGAATCATATGAAAGAAAGGGGAAAGATATACGCACATATTTTCATTATCTCTATATCAGTTCGATCTTAATAAACTTCTGATTTTTAAGATAAGTGGAAAAGTTGTAAGTAGTGCCCTACCCATATTCTATTGTGGTATATCGTATTGGTATACCTAACTGCAATAAAGATGAAAATCCGCACAGATAATGGAGGGAAACGTTAAGGAACAAGGAAAAAATAATAGATAATAGGAGGCAAACGTTAAAGAACAAGGGAAAAAAGAATTGGAGAGCAGCGCCGAGCATCTAATATTCACACAACCCACAATATTCGCACTGTATCCGCATCCACATCTACGGCGCTAATAAAACGGTCAATCTTAAAAGTTAAGAATTTAACCGTACAAGCTAAGAATAATAAGGAACTATAATAAATTGTAAAATGGAATATAGTAGAATATTTAAAACGAAATCAAATGTATTAAATATCACACAGAGCCGTTTTTCTGACAGTGTATTTGCAGTGCGCTAAGTCAAAATTAATTTCCCTTGGTTTAGTTTTTAGTTTAATTCGTTTTTGTTTTTTCCTGTTTCAAATTATTAAGTTTTTATTTCTGATATTTTTGTTTATGAGTTATTTACTTTGTTTATTTTTTCCTAAACGTTTTCCACTAGAAGATGAAGATCATTAGCAATATCGAACGGAATTTTCTGCTATAAATTGCGCTGCCTGTCAGCCAAGAAGCATCACAAGCTTTTGGAGCAGCGCCCTGAGAGCTACGACAACAATAATAACAACAACAACAAATTCACACACAGTTTTTGATCAACATGAAGGTAACAGAATTGATCGAAAGGATTCTTCCTGGACTGCGACTAAAGTTCACACTTTCAGGTCTTTGTCTGCTTGCTGGCCACCTTGGCACTGGTTAACGCTGGACAACGCGGTGGTGCAGGTGGTGCTGGCGGCTATCTGCCTGGCGGTGGACGTGGCGGCGGCGGCGGCGGTGGTGGCTTCAGAAATGGTGCTGGACTCATCTCGCATGTCTCACAGGTGCATGGCAACACAAAGGTCCACATTGGCGGACAGGGAGCTGGAGCTGGTGCCTATGGCGGTGGTGCTGGTGGCGGCGGTGGCTGGCAGGGAGCCGGCGCTGGTGGTGCACGTGGAGGCTATGGCGGTGCAGGCGGTGCTGGTGGTTGGCAGGGAGCTGGCGCCGGTGCCGGCGGATTTGGAGGCGGCGCTGGAGCTGGTGGCTGGCAAGGAGCAGGCGCTGGCGGTTATGGCGGCGGTGCTGGTGCCGGTGGCTGGCAGGGAGCTGGTGCAGGTGGACGCGGCGGTGGCAGCTATGGCTCTGCTGGTGGTGCAGGCAATGCATGGGGCAATCCGGCCTCGTTCGACTACTCTGTGAACCATGGCGCTAGCTCCTCCGTTGGTGGCGGCTCCCGCGGTGGTGCTGGCTGGTGGAACGATTAAGAATGTTCAAATGTTAACAATTGATACCAATAACCGAATATATGATCTGATAAACATTCAAACAGAAAAGTCGTTTAAACTTTTAACTTTTATGAGCAACATTTTAATGTTTTTTGTACATTATTCAATAGTACAAAGCTAACGGTTTTGCACTATTTTATTTTTGCTTTGTCTTGTGTAAGCATAATTTGCATTTCAGATGAAGACATTTGGACAACATTTAATAAAGTGCCAAAAAGTATGCTACATCTTTTTAAATTTCATAAAGTACTTACAAAAGACACCAGATAATAAAACTGTAGCATACTTTTGTGATCGAAATTACGAAGGCATTTAATTTCTGGATTATTATTATCTAAAACGTTTTGTTTTTCAGGTATTGAATGTTAATTGTCCGTTATTATAAATAAGCTAATTAAACATGTTTTGCTTGGCTTAACGTCGATTAAATGTAAACTTTACTCTTTACCTATTTAATTAATGATGGTTTTTTTTCCAAAACATGAGATTCCTGGACCACTGTGCAATGCCTCGAATCGATTAGTAACTGAATTATTAAATGAGTTCTCAGTCCTTCTTCTTTCTAAATCCTTTTGCACTGACGCCAACTGGCAGTTCAGTCAGTTAAAGCTGAGTTTCTCCACTAAGACGTTAGAGGGCGACACAATACATCAAGTTTGTCGCTGAAGTCTTTTATTTGCGCGTTGCAATTGGATGTTCTTATAAGCTGCTGATGGCGCTTCACCGCGAAAGGTCTTTCAACTTGTCGCCAGAGGGCGGTGCATGCGTGACCTTATATCGATTCATAGGTGGCGCCAGCGGTTATGCCGCCAGGTCTTTCGTGTAGGGTAAAAACCAGTTCGTTTAAGCATCTCTTGAGCCATTCGTACCGCATTCAGGCTGGGCTTATGAAGTTCAATGTCAGATCGCGCCGTTGGCTGTAAAAAGCGAAAGTTGAGTGACAACATGGACGAGCCCCATCTGCGGGGCGCACAGGCAGTGTACAACGGTATCCACGCCTGAGAAGCAGCGGGACAGCGCAGTCGGCTTGACAAGAGGCAAGGATAACTCGGACTGACAGCCTGCTGCTGCGCATCAGTCAGAGTTAATGCACTTGTAGGCTTTGCAGTCAAACAGCTTTGTTTTTTTTCCTTTAATCTTCTTAATAGCTGCTGTTGTTGATTTATTGGCCTCCACTCCACGTGTGTATGAATTTGTCTTTGCTCTTTGCTCTTTGGTTTTAAGCTTCCGCCGTTTGGCTTTGTTTGACATGTTTTGTGTTTTGTATTTGCTTGTTAAATCATTTAACTGTGCTTGTCTCTTCGTCTGAGAGTGTGTTTGTTTCTTTGTAGTCTGGTGTGTGGTCAAGTGGGTCTGCTTGACGGCTTCGGCGACGTCGTGTCTCGCATGAGACGTGCCCAGAACCTTGGCCAGTCCATAATCATTCGAATGGCTTTTTGCATTTTGTGCATAACACAAACATAATTACACAAATAAATGAAAGAAAAAACTTTGCTTTGTATTTTGTATTTTGTATTTTGAATTTTGTATTTGTATTTGCATTTGGATGTGGATTTGGATGTGGATTTGGATTCGGATTTGATATGTTTGGCGCTGTTCGACCGGTTTGGCATCTAGCAAATATTTGCGGTGTTGCTTGTCTGCTTTAATATACAAAGTAAACTTACATTGAGGCATTGAGCGAAGATCAATTATTTCGTAATTTTTATGAAGCAACCAATTAATTTACGTCAGCAATTAGCAGAAGCTTAAAAAACAATTTATGATTAAGTTCAAGGCCATTTGAGTTGTCCGTTCCTTAAACGGAATCTGTGTCTGTCTTTTATGAGACGAGTCAGAATTATCAAGAAAATTTATAAAATAACGACTTTACCGCTTCATAAAACTGAGAAAAGCAAAAGAGATGAAAGGAGAAGAGAAGAGTGTAAATTGTAAGCCTGAACTGAACCAGATCAAAGCCGGAACTTCTTTAACTTAATTCCATAGCTATAGAGCGAGCCATAAAAAACATATATACCTGACATTATGAAGTACCATATATTATATATAAGTACACCCCTTAGGTGCATTTCGATGTTCATTGATTTTTAGCTACTGAGACAAATGTTTAAATATTTGCTTTAGTTGTTTGTAAATGAGGTAAATTTACCTAACATTTGACGATAAAGTTTATTTTAATCTGCTGCTTCTGTAACTGTTTCTGTACAGGATTATTACATTGGCTAAATGTGCAATTAAAAAGTCAATTTTATGGGTCACGTTAGCAGCGGCAGAGGCAGAGGCAGAGGCAGAGGTAAAGGCAGTCTTTATTCAAAGAGTATTTTTAATTTATATGCTTTGCATTCCCCTCAATTAGCAACTGACTTAAGATTAAAGAAACTGCTTACATACACATGTGTGCTTATATATGTGTGCACATATGCACATATGCACACATATGAAAGTGAATACATAGATGGTTATTTATGTGCACAGTCTAATTGCTCTGGGAAACTGAGCTCTGGCAGCCGTTTATGTAAATCAATTACATCATTATATACATACATACAAACATGCATACCTATTTGTATCTCACATAGATAGTCGAATCGCTTGCTTAAGTGCGAGCAGAGTTCTTAATTTATGCCACACGGCTGCATTAGGTGTAATTATTCCTCAGAGCCAGGTTTAGTTTATGAGTGTCATCAATTCAAATGCAACCCTATAATGACAAAATACTCGGTACATGCGAGGGTAGATCGAGAACTTGGCGACTTTTATGAGAAACATGCAGTTGGACTCTAGATCTGACATAAATAAGACAATTATTCAAATAAAATGTATATTATATGTATAATATATATTAAAAAAAAAGTTGCATGAATGTAAAATATTCTAAAAACATACATTCCAATGCTAATTTCCAAAGCATCGTATTGGCTTATAGAATTAGTACAATCACCATTGGGATTTAGTCAAAAAATACGTTTTTAAGTCTGTAATATTTATAAGACTAACGAGCAAGAATCAAGAGTTTGAATGAGTGTTTAATACTTAATCAGCTTTAAATTGTGAAACTCTTTGATCAATGGAAAACTATAATACTCCTGTCTCATTCACAGCTTCGCTAACCGATTGAACTGCCCTCGCACCTGTGTGCATACGAACAGATGAGACCACCAAAAATAAAAAAAAAAATTGAAAAGCTCATAAGTTGCAGGTTTGCATTCACTTTTATGCATTAGGCCACTAATTGCATATGAGTTAGTAGTTAATTAAATATTATAATTTGATGAAAGCCTTCGGATTGAAGGCAATGCGATGGGAACTACTTTTTATTACAACTGTTCAATTGCAATGGATGCTATCATATTATATTCTATTGTAACAAAACGTGCTGCCTGTGAGTCTAATGAATCCATTTCCATCTCCATCTCCATCTCCATCTCCATCTCCATCTCCATCTCGCTCTCCATCTAATGAATGTTGAAAAACAAAAGCACATGATTTTTTATTATTTCGGCTCTAAAACTGGTTAAGAATAGTGTTGAATGCTGCAACAATAGAAATATACAGACTTACTTTATATATATAAATATATGTATGTATGTATATACAATGCTGACCTTATATACAGATCGTAAAACTAAAGAACAGTTGTGAAGACTTTATGCAATGGCAGATAAAAATCATGTTTCTTCTTTTTTAGCTTTAATCATATTTTATTGATAATAAATTAGAGTCATTTGTGATTTACTACTTTAATGAATAAATAATTAAAATAATTTATAGCTGGAAATGAAAATAATAATAATTATTATTATTATTATCTGCTTTTATATAGCACTAACAGACCATATATAAGTAGTTTTATTTTGCATTTGCTTTACGGTTAGATATATAGCATATGCCTGTTAATGAATGATCCGTTATTATCATTAATCTTTCTATACATAATTAATATAATTATTTTTTGTTTATTTGAAAGACATCGATTTGAATAAATTAATAAAGTCAAAGACAAAAATAAGTGCCTGTTATATACAAAGTTTTGTTATTGTAATATTTGAGGAACTCTGTAGGAAATGAAAAAGAAGAGGAAGCAGCAGAAAGAACTATTCTAAATATCTTTATTGTTTTCCAATTTGATGACCTTGAACAATATATTTATATATATATATATAACAATATATATACATATATATACATATATATATATTTGTCAAATGTGAAGCACAGATTTCCTCAATCGATAAGTTAATGAATCAATTGTTACAGCAGATAGATTTATGTGTTATCTATAAATCGTATACGCATGCATATTTATAAAGGTAAAAAAAGAGAGAAGAACTGTCGTGTCAATAAGAAACGCCCCCTACAAGAATTGCTGCTAAGCATGAATTTTCTATAGGCTTTGAGGTGCATTGAACTCTGCTAGTATGTATTTTCATGCTATCAATAACTACACAGGTGTGTATATGTAAAAACTATATGGCATATATTTGTATGCATATACATACATATATATGTATATATACGGCTTAGTCAATTGACTATGCAAATATGTGCCAAAGCATGGGCACAATTCCACAACTGAGCCGAAGAACCGGTTCTGGATCGCGCCTATTTTTAAGCGATGATGTTGATGGGAACGTTTTGATGTGGGGTCCGAGCCCCAAGCCTCGGGGGCCTACTAACTGAAGCAACTAGCAGCTTCCTGGTTACCTGATTACCTGATCTCGCGTTACAGTTTGTCGTTTCGCCAGTTACTGACCATGTGGGACCTTGATCTGCAAATGAGCAGAACGAATGGGCCATCTATTTAGCTATTCGACTATTTGGCTATTTGACTATTTGACTATTTGGCTTTTGGGATATTTGGACGGCCTGTCAAAATATCATTGATCAATTGGCCAAGTTTTCGCTGGTGTGGACTGCTTGACAAACTGTCGATCCACTATTGATGCTCTTTGATGCCATTCAGCCTGCAGGTGATCAAACGCCGTTAATTTGTCTGATTTGTGGCCCAACAAACTTCGCTAACTTATGTTTGGGAAAACGGCGAACACTTGAAAAGCGTTATCGACTGAAAGATACCCTGTAGCGATTTGAGAACACTTCGTTATGCTTTATGAGCACTTTTCTATTTATCAAAACCATATTCAAAATATGAATTGTTATTATTCAATAAAAAAGAATAATTAAAGCGCTGAGTAGTCCATCGATATTATTTCAATTCATATATTTAGTGTACCCACCCCCAAAAATGCGTCTTGTACGATTACAGAGTATCGACAATGGACAAATCGAAGTCGCGCATGCGTAAAGATTTGCATAGTTATCAGAGACAATCAGCAAACAAAGGCCCGTCGGCAGCTGCTCAAATGCAAATATCTCGAAGATCGCGGCACAAGCGCCGATCAAAATGTGGGTTATTAATTCTTTTAATTGCCTAAACGATCAAAAGCAACTTAATTTGGAAGCTGCGCTCGTGTCACGCGGTCGAGGAATATGTGTATATAGAGTATTCAGCCGAACCGGTTCAAACAAGGAATTACAATGAACTAAACGGGTTCCAAGCAGGAATTACACCTTATTCTACACTCAGACCGGTTGGAGTCTGAATCTGGAATTTTAATTAATTGCTTACTTTAAATAGACCCGAATGGTTCAGCTAAGCATACGCTATGAACCGAACCGGTTCGATAACAAAATTTAATAAAATACCTTACTATAAATCGAACTAGTTGGAACGAATAAATGAACAATAAATGTTTTGCCTTTAACTAACTACCTGGAACTAGGAATCACAATTTAGGAATATAAATTACTCGCTTACTTTAAATCGAACCGGTTCGAGCCGAAATTATTGAATATTTTGATTAAAATCGATTTAATCTTATCTTCGGTACTATGAATTACAATAAATTGTAATCGAACTGGTTCCAATTAAACACAGTTTCTTATTTTAAGCGGAACTAATTGTTGTTGAGCTAGAAATTACAAGATATTTGTAACATATTTCCGAACCGGTTCGGTTTGCCAACTGGCAATTGCATTTAATTCTTTAACTTTACCCGAGTCGATTTGAATCGTTATTTCAATTAACCCACTAGCTAAAACCGAACCGGTTCGAACCAGAATTAACAATAAGATATTTACTTTAAGCCAAACCTAAGGCTAAGCCAGTTGTTCGAAAAGAAACCGTTGCTCCTAACCATCCATATCAAAGAGCCAAAAGTTGCATCTTAATTGGAACCGTAAATGGTTTATGAATGCACAAAATTGAATACGTGTCCATTGAGATCGTTGTCCGTGCTCGTATCGCACTTCGACACGCGCCCATCTCTAGGCTGAAGCACTTGCTCCATCATCCACTCGAACTCCCCTCCGAAGCTGAAGTTGAAGCTGAAGCTGATGCCCAAAGTAAGTATGGAGAAGCG
The DNA here is from genome assembly GCA_037075185.1 of Drosophila pseudotalamancana. NCBI lineage: Eukaryota > Metazoa > Arthropoda > Insecta > Diptera > Drosophilidae > Drosophila > Drosophila pseudotalamancana. Next base: position 18,402 of record JBAMCK010001115.1, read on the forward strand.
TGTTGTTGATTTATTTATGCTATTCGATACTCGTATTTTCGTCTATTGATTTCGAGCACGTTTTTTGGTATAAATGCGTGTAGGCATCAAAGCTGTAGAATTAGTCAACGCTTCCGTTTGTGTTGAGCACCACATTAAAGTCAATATCGAAACCGTGATCGTGATCCGAGTCCGAATCTACTCCAATATGAAACCTTTTGCCTGCATTTTTGTTATCCTCGTTGCCCTGCTGGCCGGCAGTCAGGGATCCCTTGAGGGTCTCCTTGGTGGAGGTGGCGGCGGCGGCGGTGGCGGCGGTGGTGCTGGTGGCATTGTCCAGCTGCTGCAAAGCAAACTGGGAGGACTTGGCGGCGGCGGTGGTGGACTTGGCGGAGGACTCGGCGGCAAGCTGGGCGGTGGTGGCGGCGGCGGCGGTGGCGGCGGCTACTCCGGTGGTCAATCTGGTGGCTACTCTGGCGGCTACTCCGGCGGTAACTCCGGCGGCTACTCCGGCGGCTACTCTGGCGGTAACTCCGGCGGCTACTCCGGTGGCTACTCCGGCGGTAACTCCGGCGGCTACTCGGCACCCTCCAAGGTTTACATCGTCAAGGTGATCAGCGAAGGACACGGTGGCTCCCAGGGCGGTTACTCCTCGGGCGGCTATGGAGGCTCTCAGGGTGGATACTCCTCCGGCGGCTATGGCGGTTCTCAGGGCGGTTACTCCTCGGGCGGCTCCGGCTGGAACAAGGGCTGGTAAAAGGAGCACCAGAGCAAAGTGCTTGACGTCCAAGTTCAAACAGGGAGCCAAAAAGCTGGCATTTGGAATGTCTTTCGATTATTTCTAAGTTCTATTTTGTTGCAATTGAATGTTTCTATATGTATAAACACAATATTATTTTTTTTTTTTTTGGTTAGTCTTAAGCTGAAATCAACGCAATACACAAACAGAAAATTCCAATTTATAAAATTGATCTCGAGTTGAAACCGGTTGGCGATGTGCTTCCTGTTTGACCCATTGTCCGACGAGCTGACCTCATGGCGAAGGCCTTGTTGGCCGCATTGACTACACCTGATTGGCATCAATTGCAATTGGGCGCTAATGCGACATTTATAGCCCGCCGTAAATTGGCCCAAACGAAGACAATTCGATCTTCGCTCTTGCTGCAATCGAGCAGCTCGACAGTTAAACGCTTTGTTACGGAATCTGCAGCGAATCGGTTTTTATTTTCATTTATATTTCTATTTTTTTTTTATTGTTTCTTTTTTTCTTTTGTGGCAATTGATTGATCACCGGCCACTGACAGATCTGTCAGTTGGATAGCACAAAGCGGCGAATTTGATTAAATGCCGCCCATGAAAACTCGCAAATGCGAAAACTTGAAAACTTGAAAACTGAAAAACTGAAAAGCTAAAAAACTGAAAAACTAAAAACTGGGAAACTCGCAAATGTGCAACCGCAAAGCCTTAACAAAAGTCAACAGGTTCAAATGCTCGACTGCTCGACTGCCGATTTACCTGGCCGCAACGCAGATCAAGTGAGGGTAGCAGCAGGTGGCGATCTTTGCCACCAGTTCGCGTAACAGCTTATTATCCCGAATCTGAAAAGCTCGCATTCCAATACCCTAGAAACATTTGACTTGCTCCACAAGAGATAGACAAATATAAACCGATCGAGTATGTTGAAGTAGTTATAAATATTGCCACTGAGAAACCAGTATTGCAAAACCTTGCAAAGATTGCTTTGCTAATCTTTAAGAAATGAAACAAGCAGATGGTTTTAATTTAGCAGTTCTCGAAATAATTGAAATCTGACTCAGTTGCTTAACAACACTGCAACACTGTCGCAGCCAGCTGCCAGCTGCCAGAAAGACTTACACAACACTGAAACGGAAGAGCTGTAAAAGCACACATGCATAGATCTGAATGCCCGATACACCTATTGAAATCTTTATGAACTGTCGATCTCTCGACTTATCCAAGTCGAATGCATTGTATAACTCATAGCACATTATATTGATCGTCTGATTGATTGATTGATGGCTGTGCTGTTGACCCGATTTGTGTGCACTTTGGCTTGCCAAATGTTTAACACGAACAACGTTGCAAGTTGTGGGGCAACAGCAGTGCTTGCGGCTGCAACGGTAGTCGGCGACACGTGTGCAGCCGACGCCAATCTCATTGAATTATGAGCCCAAAAGCTGGGCCGGTTAATGTTAGCCATAAAGAATTGGCCGCCAGTCAATTGCTTTGGCCCCAAAAACTTGTTACATAAAAATGGCGCGCCAATAAATCGATGTTTGCGATGTGCTGCTGGCTGGCTGGCTGGCTGGCCAAAGCCAGAATCGATGGTGCAGCAGCCAGAATCTAGAGTCTCGGCCGGAGGCTGAGTCAGGTGCGCGTCTGGGCCTGAAAGAGGGCCTAAACGGGGCGTTGCCAACAATAGAAGCGTACGAAATTGAAAGTTGGCATAATGAGGGCCGGCAGCACGAAGCCAAGATCGGAACGAGCTGCAGATTTGGCAATTACAACTGATTACACTGCAGTCTGTAGCTGCGCCGACGGCGACGGCGACGGCGACGGCGACGTCAACGTCGACTGCAGCAGCGTCAACTGCATCTGTGGCGCTGGCGGTTAGAATCTTAGATGCGCAGCACTCGACTGGCTGGCTGTATAAATAGCCGAGAGTGCGCCCAGTTGGAAATTAGTTACCGCACAGCAGCAACAGCAACATCAGCAACAGCAGCAGCAGCAACAGCAGCAACATCAGCAACAATAACAACAAGAACAAAGATGCTATCGATGCGACGATTGGTTCTTTTTGGTCTTCTGGCCGTGCTGAGCGCCTGCGCCTTTGGCAAGCCACATGGCTGGAGCAGCAGTGGAGGCGGCGGCAGCGGTGGTTGGCCATCGGGTGGAGGCTTGTCCACCAGCTGGTCTAGCGGTGGAGGAGGCGGCGGTGGTGGTGGTGGAGGTGGCTGGAGCTCCTCTTCCGGTTGGAAGAGCGGCGGTGGTGGTGGCTGGTCATCGGGCGGCAGCTCCTCTGGCTGGCCCAGCAAGATTAGCATCAGCGCTTGGCCATCCAGCGGCGGCGGAGGCAGCGGTTGGTCCTCGGGCGGCAGCGGCTGGAAGAGCGGCGGCGGTGGCGGCGGATGGAAGAGCGGTGGTGGCGGCGGCGGCAGCTCTGGCTGGAAACTGAGCTCTGGCGGCGGTGGAGGCGGTGGCCTGGGAACTGGCTGGTCTAGCGCCTTGTCTAGCCTCTCCGGCTGGAAGTCTCAAGCCCTGTCGGGTCTAAGTAGCGGCTGGAAATCGGGCGGCGGCGGTGGCGGTAGTGGCTGGAAGTCTGGCGGCGGAGGAGGCGGTGGCTGGAAGTCAGGCGGCGGAGGCGGCGGTGGCTGGAAGTCAGGCGGCGGTGGCGGAGGTTGGTCGTCTAGCGGTTCGGGCAGCGGCTGGAGCTGGTAACAACCTTGTGAATATCGAAACATTGAGCCGACATTAGGAAGGATCTGCAACTGTATATAAAAATCATCTCTTATGCTTTAACATACAATTTTTTTTTTATTTGTTTAATCTGCCAATAAATATTTACGATATTGTAATCTATTGAGTGCAACATTATTCAGAAGTCTGCATTAACGGTGAAGAATTCCTCAGCAGCTGCTCTTTGTCTTATTTCAGTGTGTGTAACCAGATAAATCGGGCAACTGAAATCTAATACTATATAACTTAAGCTTTGATCTCTTAAGCCTGAAGTACCTTTAGCTTACGTCTAGAACCTAGAACCTAGACCCTTTAGCCAAAACCCATTTGTAATTGTGGGTTGGAAAAGACTCTAAAAAAAACAAACTTATCCAAAGATAGGTGAAACAGTTTTCCGTATAGGTTCGGAGACAGGTTTTTTCTTGAGTTTGGGCTATCATGGATAAACGTGGTCTGACAAAAGACTTCGGGAGTCAAGCTAGAAGCCATCTGGCTTGTTATATAAGCTGTGTATAATCCAGTCTTCAGCATTCAACAATGTTTATAGATTAAGGTTGAATAGAGACGAATCCATCTTAGGATATTTTTATAAAATCCTAAGGTGATATCACAACCATAAAGTGATTCCTTTCTTGCTGCTGTATGGAAGTCAAAGACTCAGGGCAAACTTAAAGAATAGATAGATAGATATTCTCCTTAGGTATTCCTTCTTCTAAGTTGGAATTAAATAAATCTGAACAAGTGAATGATTTAAAGCAAAGTGAAGGTTTCTTTATTAGTACAATTAAACATATAGAGGGGGAAAAGACTTGAGAAACTTTGTGTCTAACTAGGTAAGTGAGCAAAAAAAAAATTATAAAGTATAGCACTTGTGGGAAAAGCCTCTAGCACTAAATCTATGCCGTGGAATACATGTCAGCCGAGGGAGCAGCCGGAGTATTTACATTTCGTTTCGTCTTGCAGTTCTCGTTGTGTGGTTCGGGGGATCAGATAGCTGGCTGGGGGTGAATTACCAGCCGCCGCCGTGCTTGCCGCCGCCTCCACCGCCACCACCGTGCTTGCCGCCACCGCCTCCATAGCCACCGCCGCCGCCACCGCCACCGCCTCCAACGAACTTGCCGCTGCCGCCGTTACCACCATGCCAGGATACTGCGCTGCCTCGGTGACCGGCCAGAGATTTGCCGCCGCCTCCACCCTTTTGCCAGCCGCCTCCGCCGCCTCCGCCGCCTCCACCCTTTTGCCAGCCGCCTCCGCCGCCACCACCGCCCTTCTGCCAGCCTCCTTTGCCGCCGCCGCCGCCACCGCCGTGTCCGCCGCCGCCACCGCCGTGTCCGCCGCCGCCGCCGCCGCCACCGCCGCCGACCAGCAATCCAGCCGAGGCAATGGCGAACATTAGAACGCAGAGGAATACAACGACGAGAGCGTAACGCATGTTGAACTGGAGAATCCTTTGAACGATGATCGGTTGCACAATTGCTGATCGATTGTTAACTGTTACTGTTGATGTTGCTGTTGCTGTTGCTGTTGGTGCTGTTAGAACCTTAGCTCCACTGATGCCATTACCGGGCCCAGCGCTGCGCTTTTATAGCAGCTGCCACGGAACAGATTTGCACTCCAGCTGAGTCACGGTGCTCCCAAGCAGCGATTGGGCATGAAACTAAATCAATGTGTGGGGGGCGACGCACCCAAAGGCTACTCGGAAGGCTGAGAACTGCTGGCAGAAGTGCTTGTCGAAGCCCGCGCAGTGCAGCGTTTCTCGAGTGCGCGGCACACGCGGCGCATACGCAACGTTTATGCTGGGAATGCATTGCGCATACGCCACCGGATCGAAGAGGGAGAACGGCAAACGAACGTTTGAACGTTTGAATGTTTGATGCACTTGTAAACTGCTGAGCCATAGCGTTGTCATTAATTACAAACATTTTGCAGCAGCACTTTTTTGCAGCAGCGCCTCACAATTTGTTTTACAATTTACAATTTACAATTTAAATTCTGTAATTTTTCATATTTTTCAGATTTTTCTGCATAATTAATTTGATTTCGTTTTTTCTGTTTCTCCTATTCGCTGTTTCTTTTTGGCATTCGCATGCAATGCGAGTGGCAGACGAATGTGTGTGGTGCATGACTCGAACACATTCGCACTCGACGAGTTCAATGTCAATTGTTGTGCAATCACTCACACACACACACACACACACACACACTTACACACACACTTACAGAAACACACTGAAAGACGGACAAAAGCGCAGAAACCAAAACGCGCATTCAAAGCCAAAACAAATGAGATGCCTGTTTAGTTGAATTACTTACCATATATTGCAACAACTTGTCCACTGGCAGTTGCATGCAACGCGCGTGCTGCGGCAGTCAGTGGCCAAAGTCACAAATAACCCCAAGCCAAGTCCACAAGACGACCTCTAGCCAATAAGTAAAAAATATGCTGTGCATATGCAGCACAGTGGGCAAAAACCTCTCCAAAAATTAGAATCACATTAAAAAGCATACGCATATAAGATGAACCAGCTCTGTTCCATATAGCTCTTTGTATTTAAGCTTTCAAGAGCTTTAAAAGCCTATTAAATAAATATTTTTTGGAGAGAGAAAAAAAGTCTCAAGAAATGAGAATTGTAATGAAAGGTATATAAGCTTAGCCAGGTCTGATTGTTACAGCTCTTATTTGTACTTAAGCTTTCAAGAGATTTTAAAGCCTATTAAATAAATATTATTTTGAGAGAGAAAAAAGTCTCAAGAGATAGGAATTGTATTTAAAGTCAGATAAGTTTAGCCAGATCTGACTTTTGCTTCTTTATTTGTACCTAAGCTTTAAGGAGCTTTAGCTTAAGCACTTAAACCAAATATTATTTTAGCGTTAAAAAAACAACAAAAAAAAAGTCGCAACAAATAATAAATATATGCATTACAGCTTTAATGAGCTTTTAAAGCTCATTAGTGTTCTTTATTATGTTATACATATATATTATATAAATACATATATACATTATGAACGCTCTTTTTCAAGCATGTAAAATGAACGAAAAGGTCATAAAAGACACTACAAGAATACAATTCAAGAAGTTTTTATGCATTTATCAAGGCTGGAAGCTAGTTTCAAGCATAAACTATAACTATAAGATGTAACTAAAAATTAAATATTGTATTGCAACCTTCGAGTCAACAGCTCAACTGCAAGGTTTATGCTGTAAAAAGAGGAAGAGCTGGCCTTCAAAAATATTAAACGAAATATTTGAAGCATGAATAACTCTTATTCTTACGTTAACTGTAACAGTAATATATAATTAACAGTATATATAAATATATGTTGTTCAAGCACTCACTATATCTGGCACCACTGTGCCACTCGAAGCCACGGGCTTTGTGAATGCACAAAGTAATAGCAATAATTATGGCGTCAAGTTAGCATTTTAATTGTTATGGGCCATAATTCAAAAATGCATTTATGAGAATGTCGAGATCAACGAGAACAGAAACCAGCCTTAGAGATTGACTAAATGTGGCCCCTTCTCCACCGATCTCTCGGTCTGGTTCTGGTTGTGGTTCTGGTTCCCAGGCAGACAAAGACCCATTCCGAAGATGGGGCTGCCGCTGGAGATCTATGTAAATAATTGCACTTAAAAATTTTTAATTGCTCTCGACTATGTAATGAAATACGGCCCAGAGAAACGTGGCTCGGAATGATCGTCAATCATCTGCCAACGATTCAAACAAATAACATGCGACTAGTTGCTTAATTTACAATTGCAATTTGTATTTGTTAAAAAAAAAAATAAAGTTTGCTTGTTTACAGAGTTGAAAAAAAAATACTCTCTTATATATATACGTAATATAAAATCAAAAATCAATAATCAAATCGAAAACGTGTTGTTCCAGAGTCAACTGCGATCCTTTCTACCAGCTGCTGCTGCCCCAACCGTTGTTGCCACTGGACCAACCGCTGCTGCCGATGCTGCCGATGCTCTGGCCGGACCAGCCGCTGTTGCTATCGCTCCAGCCACCTCCATTGGACCAGCCGCCTCCGTTCGACCAGCCACTGCCTCCGCCGTTGGACCAGCCGCCGCCGCCGCCTCCAATTTTGATAACCTTTATTACCTTCGGCTGGGAGGACCAGCCGCTGTTCCAGCCGCCGCCGCCGCTGCTGCCCCAAGGATTCGAGCTCCAGCCGCTGGAGCCGCTGCTTCTCCACGGATTGGAGCTCCAGCCGCCGCCGCTGCTGATGATGCTGCCGCCAGCCCAAGGATTCGAGCTCCAGCCGCTGTTGCCGCCGGACCAACCACTGCTGCGTATTAATCCCGCCGAGCTGCAGGCAATCAGAGCGCTGAGTACAATGAAGAGCTTCATCTTGGTTGATCTTCCGTCTGAGGTGGGTGTGTGTGGGCTTGAAGTGTGCCAATTGAATGATCTGAAAAAGCACGCAGCCTACGCTATTTATCTAGATTTGCATACCCACAGAAGCAGCACATCTCAGAGGAGCGGCTGAGCGATGGAGTGACTGAGCGGGTGAGCGGGTGAGCGGGTGAGCCGGTGAGCCGGTGAGCGGCTCATCAAGTCAAGAATCCACAAAATAAATCGCACCGACTGCAGGTGGGGGTTGCCCTGGCCGGTCTTGATCAGCTGATAAATAAACCAGCTGCGCACACAGTGAGAGAGACGAGCGAGGTAATTGCAGTTTATTAAACCACTTTGAGCGTCCGATTCTTGACCAGGGTCAACTACTTTACAGCACTTTACGACCGCAACAGCAGCAACCAGCAACCAGCAGCAGCAGCAGCAGCAGCAGCAGCAGCGGTGGCATCTGCAGCAACTGCGGCTGCCCCATTGGGGGCCGCTCCGTGTTGCCAAATTGCACATAACTCACACGCTTGATGGATCATTTCCTCGCCTCAATGCTGACTGCTAGCTGCTAACTGCTAACTGCTGGCGGAAACAATGAGCACAGTGGACGGCAGCTCCGCTCCCTCGCTACCTCGCTCCCTCGCTCTCTCGTCTAAGCCTAATCCCCAGATATGCCGACAGAAGCCCGAGGCGGGTGACTCATTTGTCATGTTGCCAGCTCCACCAGGTGAAGGGGCCTGTTAAATGCAACCATAGCAAAACAGCACCACTCCAACACTTCACCACTGCGGCTCGCACACAGTAACCACCACCTGGAAGCGAACGAGCAGCCAACCAAACGATATTTTATAAACTAAACGGTTAGAAGAAGAAACATTTATTTCTGCATAAGTTATAAAATAGTTAAGATCTTCTTTTTGGCCTTAAATTATGGTTAATGGAATAAAGAACTAAAAGCAAAACTTAGTCTCTCATTAGATTTAGTTAACAGCTTACACCTTTCCTTATCTTAACTTATTTTAATTTATTAATCTATTTAATTTAATATACATGCTTTTGTTAGTTAATTTATTAAATTTATGTATTCAAGTTTATTTTTGTATGTATATTTCTGTTAACAATTTTATCTATTTTATTTTTATATTCTTTTTTTCTTTCTGTTATTTAAAATCTGTTTGTAGAAATATTAATTTTTATTTCTTTGATAATTTTTAACTTATTTCTATTATTTTTGTTTCTCACTTCTTACTAAAAAATATATTTAAATTTATATACCTTTGTTATGTACCTTTAAAAATAAGTAAGACCTAATTTTCTACCTTTTCCAATCATAAAACATTGAACCAAGCAATAAAAAACATACGAAAATATAAAAATGCTAAACTAAAAATGTCAAACTGTTTTTCTTTCAGTGTACATTACTCATTCGGCTGGCATTAATAAACAGGATGTGTTCCTTGACTGTCTCACATTGCATTTCAACATTCTCCAAACTCATTCTTGTTGACCTCGTCCATTCGATTCGGTTGCATTTGGAGACGTTCGCCACTGTTGGGCTTCACTGTACTCTGGCGCCTAGACGATCGTTGCAATCTGTGTGGCGGCCTCTAGTTTTATTTTTTCGCTATTTTTTCTGTTATTTTTGTTTTTTGTATATTTGCGTAGAGGCATTATAAACAAAAATTAATTGAATTGTCAACGCTAAAACATGCAAATTGTATTTGGGGGCCTCTGGACAAAGATCAGGCCAAGCAAATAACAGCAAAATATTATGTGTGTAAAAAATTAAATATGATTAGGTATACTAGAAAAGTAAAAAAAAACTTCGATGCGGATTAGTTTTCGAAACTGCAACATTATCGGCTTATTGCAGACACGAAATTCCTAACGGATTCACGGATTCACAGATTTCATAATTCCCTTAAGCATTTAAGATCTTTTAAGCCTATATTAGTTTGTTGGTCTTCTTTCAAATACAGCTCTGAATATGTTGTTTGGCATAATGTATTAACAGAGTTCTCTAAACCAACGCGGATTAGAGACAATCACAAGTGGAATGCTCGGACTTGGGTTTTGGTTTGGATTTGGTTCTCGTCTGGTTTGCATTTCTATTGATTGGCGCAGAGGCCGCATCTCTCGAGTCGTGCTGAGCGCGTTCCAGAGGATTGTTTGCCAAAGGGCTTGTTGGCATTCACCTCCAGGAAGTAGTTGCCCTTGATGGTGTGCGGCACGGCATACCCCATGGGATACTGTTCCCCAGTGCAGAGATCGTCGCGCAGCCTCGTCAACGAGCTGCAGCGCGTGCCTAGGAAGTTGCGCTCGTTGCCCACATAGACGGATTCCTCGTAGTAGTCCATGGCACGCGCATGGGCACAGGACACCGATATACAGCCCGCGGGCAGGGGATCCAGGCCGCCCGGATAGAAGTCGACATCGCCCATGGGATCCCGTTTGCCCAGCACACCCGGATTGCTGTGAATCACATCGATGAACTGCGCATCGCCTCGCTGCAAGCCGGAGAGGACTTCGCCCTCGTTGAAGCACGGCTTGGCCGGATCCAGTCCGGTGATCCTGGGCAGCATCTTGCCGGTCAGCTGCTGCAGGTAGCGTCCCGCCGAGCCGACGATGTGGGCACCCAGGCTGTGGCCGATCAGATGGATGTCTTCCACTTTGATCACATCCAGCAGCTTGACCAAGCCCCGAGCAATGCTCTCGCCAATCACATCCGTGTTGAATGCTGACCATGTGTACAGGGTATCTATGAACTTGGCAACATCCACAGCCTGCAAAGTTGGTAAGATTTCATAATATTTATTACTCTCATTTACTTCATGTGTATGGAATGTCAGCTGTACAGGGCATCTTCTAGTTGGCTACTTGATTTTGAAGTCTAAATGTTATCTACAAACGCGTCAGAACTTTTTATTGACATTGATGGCTTGGCCTCGACTCAGAGTTGATAAGAAGTTCAGCACACTGTCCAAATTAATTTAATATCAACTATATACATATAAACATATGTATATATATATATATATATATATAAATTACTCAAATAGATTATAAAAATCATCAAAGCTGAAATTACAAATTGCTTCCAATATAGATTAGACGAATTTTTGCTGATGCAAGTTTATGTAAGCCCTTTGCACTCTGTTTGCAATAATCAAAGAGGCATATGCGGCCTAATGGGATGTGTATTTAATTTGGATAGAGCCCTACATGATGTTACCTAAAATCCGTTTGCCTGTCAGTCGTTAAGTGAACATCACTTTTCTTCAGCTGCTTTTGAAACAGGGTATGCAAGAGTCGAGACATACTCACCACAAAGTTAACATCGCCGCGACAGCTGTACGCCTTGGCAAATTTATCAATGGATTCCGAATCGTTGACGTTTGTGGTCCAACCGGTGACGAGCATAACGACTTTGTTTTTCGGATTGAACTCGGGACTGCGCCACATGGTTTCCGCTTCGAGGAGAGGAAAGTTTGTCCTCTTGCAGGCGGTTCGCAGTTGGAAGTTCATTTGTCTGATGTCCGGCGTAAATTTGGACTTGATTTTGTTGGAGCTCAGCGCCTGGGAACCTGCGCAAAGAAGAAACCTTATTGTCGTTGACCAAGATTTGCGTAGATGTCACTCACATATAACGTTGATGGAGGTGGATACGAATTCGAATGGATAGCCAGCGATTAGATTCTTGCTACCCTCCAGCAGACCTTGCGGAGTGGGCAACGACTTTGGATCGATTATGGTGGAGCCCACATTCGTCAGAGAGCCGAGCACATCGGGAATCGTCCACTCGATACCCTGGCCCAATCCTGTGAAGAGCAGCAGATGCAGCAGGCAGCTGGCGAGATTTAGATTTCGACTTTCCATTCTGGACGACAGTTGCAATCGCAGTGAATACCGAAAGTGATGCGGAACAAGTATTTATAGGCCTGTCAGCACCTTTAAGGCATACACAATGTGTAGAGTGTGAGTGCGAGCAGTGCCTCATATAAGGAGAGAGTGAGTGAGTGAGAGGGAGAGGGAGCGGGAGAGGATGAGAGAGAGTAAAGTGAGCAGCAAGCCGATCTGTGACCATATAGGTGTATTTCATGTGCTACACGGCAATCAGATAACGTTCATTTGTCATTTAATTAGATTCTTAAATGTCATGCACACACACATACACACATACACACATACACACTCACTCAGACACACACCTTGTCTAATGGATAGTTTAGGGGCTTGCAGTCCCCCTTTACTAATCGTTAAGCCGAATCCAAATACGATTTGATACAATTGTCACAAAAACAAAAAAAAAACAAAGCATTATAACCAATATATCCTTCATAGAAAACTGCAATGTTTGATTACTTTCAAATACAATTGTATCAACTCTTGATTATAATCTGATTTAATTCATAATTCTTCGGGCTTGTCTAATATTCAAAGCGAGCTCACCTCGGCTCTGCTTAAGTGCAAATCAGAGCTCAAACACTGATTACGAGTAAACAAAAAAAAACAAGAAAACAAAACGTAAAAAATAAAACAAATCTCATTAGTTATATGAGTCGGTCAGCCTTCACGACAATATCAATATTACTCGACAGTTCTTAGTGTGTGCGGCTTAATAACCGATGCGGCATACATGAATTGTGCTCTGCCTACGACAATATCATATTAATAGGGGTATTCCGCATCTATTACTATGCCGCAGACGTTCCACAGACGCCCCATTTGGGATGTTCCAGTCGCAGACGTCACAAAGAACTAGTTGACATCAGCGGACGCACAAAATTCCTGAAGCAGATCACGAGCTCCCCTTGACAAACTTTATGAACAAAGATGATCTGTAAGTAGTCTTAAGTATTGTCGGATTTATAAAAAAGCTTCTCAATACTGAATTTGTTTATCTCTAGTAGTCTCTAAACATCTTAAGGTATAAAACAGAATGTGTAATGAATGTATATGTACCCTTTAAGTGTGCGTGCGCCCTACAGGGTATTTAGTCGCTTGTATGGCTTGACTGTTGATTGAACATTTGAATGATAAACAAAATTGCATAATTTGGAATTTCCCATCATTAAGTATTTAATGTCAGAAACGAAAAATACAATTTAATTTATGATATGCAATAGCCAAATGCTCTATGATCTTTAAAAAATCAACAAAAGTCTCTCAATATGTTTATTTTCTTATCTAGAAAACACTTACAGGGTTGCATTGGATATGTAATCAAAACCCCATTTAGATCTGAAGCAAAATTAAATTGTTGTTCTAATTCCTATATACATACGTTGTGCATAGGTTCCATAACAGTCTACCTAGAGATCAAATTTCGATTTTGCAAAGGTTTGAACTGAAGAGAAGATTGCAAGAAATTTACCTGCAGAATTTTGTGACTGCGTTCTAAGAAAATAGGCAAAATTTCTGTATTTACTTCGAAGAATCCTCTTCCTCTTTAAGATTCAATTTCAAAAATCGATTCAACCGAAAAGTCAGTTCGAAACGAACACCTTGTAAAGTGTTCCTCTCTCTATTGTCAGGCCAAACAAAGATAGCACACCTTGAAAATAGTTTTTTTGAAGGTCCGACCTGTAATGCTCAACAACAGTTAAGAACAGGTAGCAGTAAAGAATCTTGTTTTCGTTCAAGATACATCTTGCATCTCTGTTACCTATTACCTTAAATAAAAAACGTATTGAGTAATGTTCCTTTTCTTTATTATTCATTGATTGGGGTTATACTTGGATACATGTGGAATAATACAAGAAAAAAAGTTATTGTATTGCTGTATACGGGAGGAGACGCTTAGTCCTGTGCGTTGCAAGCGCCGCAAGCGCTGTCCGAGGGCGTAAAGTTATCCGAATCTGCATTCGTTCCGTACGGTTCAGAGGGGTTAGCATTCACGTAGAACATGCCCAGGCTGGAGGCAGCATAGCCCATTACGGCGGTGTCGTCGTCTCTGCAGGTGACGCCGGTCCAGAGGTCCACATAATGGTCGCAACGTCTGCCCACAAAGTTCTCCGTGTTAGTTGGGTATACGGACTCCACGTAGTAGTCAACGGCGCGCTGATGCGAGCAGCTAAGCACATCGAAACCCGCACTCAGGCAGCCGGGCTTGAGAGCGATTAAGAGCAAT